>CM076064.1:15552500-15580000 GCA_038088235.1 Zacco platypus
AGTATATAATTTAACGCTTTTGAGTTATAGAATTTTTTTGTAATATAGCTTGCTTGGTCTTAATTATTCAACCCCTATTCAACGCAGCTGTTTTTAAGTCACTTATCTGTATGGTATGGGACAAAATTGTGTTAAAACACTATTAAGCCCTTGGAAACTCTATAACAAAACTGAATTAGCTTGTGCTGTTACACATACATACATTTAGCCCATGAATCCGCTAAATCTGAGTAGCAAATATGTGCAAGTCAAAAGAGCTCTCACAAAAGCTACAAAATTTCCGAGACACAACTGGCAGCCTTATTCATAAATTCAAAATATGTTGTACCAAAAACCTTTGAGGGTGTTGAAGAATAAGCACAATATCATTAAGGGGAATAACATGTTTTATCAAAGCAATTGAGAAAAACCCTCAAATTACTGACAAAGACTTGTAAGACAAGCAGATACAAGGAGCAAAAAACATTTCAATGCAGAAGAACACCAGACAAATATGGCCTTCATAATGGCACATCTTGCCAAATTACACTCTTGACCAAGAAGAACATAAGAGGCCGAATTGAATATGCTAAAATTCATTTGGAAAGACCTGTGGAGTTGTGGAAGAATGTTTTATGGAGTAATGGGACCAAACTGGAACTTTTTTGACCCATGGATTAGCGGTATGTCTGGTGCAAAAAAAAGATGTGGTGTAGTCTTGTTAGAGGGGTGCTTGGCTGTTCCAGGAAGTGGAAATCTTGACTTTATGAAGGACATCATGAATTCTTTGAAGTATCGAGCCATTCTAGCAAAGATAGTGATGCTTCAGTGCAGAGACCGAGGCTTGATGATCAATGGACTTTCCTGCAAGATATCCATCCCAAAGTATACATCCAAATCTACTTAAAGGGATATTTCACCCAAACATGATAGTTTTGTTATCATTTACTCACCCTCAAGTAATTCCAAAACTGTATAAATTTTGTTGTTCTGCTGAACACAAAGGAAGATATTTGGAAGAATGTTTGTAACCAAACAGATCTCGCCGCCCAGTAGGAAAAAAATACCCTAGTAGTCAATGGGGGGCGAGATCTGCTTGGTTACTAACATTCTTCCAAATATCTTCCTTGGTGTACAGCAGAACAAAGCAATGTATACAGGTTTGGAACAACTTAAATGATGACGGAATTTTAATTTTTGGATGAACTATCTCTTTAAGCTTGGTTCAGCCACCAATCGTAGGATGTTCTTGAGTGGCTGGTATAGTCTTTAGATTTAAATCTCATTGAAATTATTGGGTGGAATTTGAAGAAAGCAGTGGCAATGTGAAAACCAAAGATTACCAGTGATCTGGAAGCTTTTTCAAGCGAGGAATGGGACAAGATTGCAGTAGAGAGGTGACAGAAGCTTCTAAGCACTTATAGGCAGTGTTTATTGGAGGTTACAAAAAATAAAAGGTTTTGTACATGTAAGAGGTTTTGTACATGAGTGTTTAGAGCCAATTTGATTTTTTTTTAATTTTTCATCAACTTTACATTCTCAGAATCAATCAAATGTGCATTAATAAACGTTCTAATAGTAAATAGTTTACTGATGCCTTTGTTGAATAAAATGTTGTTCTTGGTAGCAAAATGTCTTGCAGGTCAAGGGGGTTGAATCATTTTGATTGCAACAGCATATATATATATATATATATATATATATTTAAATCATTTTGAAAGAAGTATCTTATGCTCAGCAAGGCTGCATTTATTTATTTGATCAACAATAAAATAATAACAGTAATATTGCGAAATACAATTACAATTTAAAAGAACTGTTTTCTATTTGAATACATTTAAAGTGCTATTTAATCCTGTGATGGCAAAGCTGAATTTTCAGCATCATTACTCCAGTCTCATGTCATTTCTTAGTATTATCAAGGTTGAAAACAGTTCAGCAGCATAATATTTTTTGTGGAACAAAATTATACAATACTATTCAGCTGTTTGGGGTAAGTATGATTTAAATAATAATAATAATTTTATTCCGCAAGGACACATTTAACTGATCGAAAATGACAGTAAAGATATTTATAATGTTACAAAAGATTTGTATTTCAAATAAATGTTATTCTTTGAACTTTCTGTTCATCAAAGAATCCTGAAAAAAATGTTTTTGATCAAAGAACTGTTTGATTGAACAAATAAACCAATTGTAAGCATTCTTTTCGAGTATGTAGTCATATTGTACGATATATCCCCCCCCCCCCCAAAAAAAATCCTCCTCACCTTCCTGCATTACTGCTGATTATGAACCCACCACACTGTTCCACAACTCACGCAGGCATGGGACCCAGGGATCTGCTATTACAACCCTCATGTTAGTCTTACTCATTATTCGCAATTGATGTGCTGCCTTTAATGGTCAGCAAGGGAGCCGCCCCCTCGTGCTGGGTAGATGAAGCAGAAGTCTAAATGACTCACTTAGTATCACTCTGCTCAGGCGTGAGATACAATAACACAGCCGTGGCCTGTCGTGTCATTTGCTGTCGGGGGGAAGTAAATGAATGACAACTTCACTGCTGTTTATGCATCCCAACAGCCTTTTAAGCCACTGCTTTGAAAGGACGAGACATTTATTCATCACTTACGGCAATGCCGCCGATGAAAGCGAGAGAGGAATGCACCTATTTGCTTTTTTACCCTGCGCAACCTCCCATTCCCACCGCATGCGCCCGGAGGATGGGCTGTACCTCACCACATGCATTTTTAACAGGTCCATTATTAACAGGTGCTTTGCGGTGTGGGATGCATGATTTATGCGTGCCATTTGCAAGCTCGACCAGCTCCACTGGAAGCTAGAGAGTTCGGTCTCCATTAGTGAAGGGACTGGCCTTGACTGCACTATAGCGCAGCAGACAGCCTATACAATAAGATCAGAGGCTTTGCAGTTAATGCACCACTATCAGAAACAAATTAGATCATATGCTGCTCATAACCACTGGTGCCGTCTACCTCAGCCCCCAATGCCCTCTCAGGCCTAGGGAAGAATTTTTATGCCCTAGTCAATAGAATCACGCCGATGTGCAGGTACTGAATGTGCAGAACAATGTATTCTTGTATGGGCGGAATCAAGTTTAGTCAACTTCTTTTTTGGATCCAAGATTTGAATTAAAAAATCATACAGACAAAAGTTGCACATGAAGATTTGTGCACTTCTTTGTACATCTCCAATGACATTTGAAATGCTGTGAAACTGCTATACATTTTAACACAAATTATGACTCTATTGCTGTTTTTTAACATTATAAATTAATAAAAATTAAAGCTTATGCTTTTACTTTGTGAAGATAACCGTAAAACATGACAAATGTGGTCGGTAAAATTTTTACCACGTTTTTTAAATTAGTCTCTTATGCTCATTCTGCAATCATTTAATGAAAAATACAGTAGAAAGAGTAAGTTGTGAAATATTGTTAGAATTGAACTGATATCTATTTGTAATTTATTCCTGTGATGGCAAAGATGAATTTTTAGCAGTCATTACTTCAGTCTTCAGTGTCACGTGATCTTTCAGAAATCATTCTAATGAAGCTAAGAAACATTTCTTAATATTATCCATGAAAACAGTTGTTTTACATTTGACTGCTTACATTTATGTGGAAAAAAGTGATACCATTTATACCTTTTCAGTGTCTTTACTGTAACTAATACTTTTAAGAAGAAGTTGTAGTAGTACTTCTAAGAAGACCAAACAACCTTTGGTATTATTAGAATAATGAAAAAACAGGCTCAATGCCTTAGTAAAAAAAACAAAAAAAAAACAGGTTTTTTCTAACCCGAAATTTAATTTAGTGTCTACTGCGCAAACCCATTCACAAGTACTGTTTTCTCCAACACTTTCACCTTGCCTCACTGCACTTTCTAAATAATAGGCTATTTCCCCACAGACTTTGAGATATAGTACACCTGGTTCCTACACATTGGGGGTCCACAGGCAGTCCAAACCTTGTCCGACAAAAATCGCCAAGCTCCGCCAATCCTGCATGTCTTTTCATGTCTTGTTTAAATTGCTGCCAGTGGAAGACTTTCCGTCTTGTTCTTCTATCAGAAAACACATAGTGTTCACCTCTAACCCCTCACCCCATCCTCTGATATCCCTTTCAATAAAGCTCTGAACTGTCAAAGTCCTTCTTCCTACACTGTCACTGGAAACTCCAGCCGACTGGATGATCGCAGAGCCCCTGTGGCTACTTTTGGCTATGCCCACTCATCTTACTTCTCTATCTCACACACACCACCACACTCATTGCAGCCCAACTTCTCTTCCGTCCCCAAGTGAGGAGACTGACATTTCCAAACCATACCTCGCTTGGTTTAATGTGATGGTCAGTTCATGCTTGAGTGGTTGATTCTCTGTGTCTGTCTTGTTGGAGAACCACTGAGCTCAGATTGGTCCAAATCACCCAGTCCTTTTCTAAGGCCAGCTAGCCTGCTGAGTTCGGTCTCACTGCCCTGAGATTGAAAGCTACATTCTGAGTCTGCAATTTGACCCTGTTCATTCATCTAGACCAGTACTGCTTCATATTCCCACCCCCGATTTGGAATTAGAGACCAAATAAATCATATAACACTGCATAAATTGAGATTGAAAACAATATAAACAGTTTCAATTCGTAACCCCTACTTTTGCATCTGGAAAAAATTGAAATGTGTCAACCAATGGAGTTCAAGCATTATGTGTTATTGCATGGCTCTCTGAAATGCTCGATTCTGATTGGTCAGTCGCGACATTCTGGGTTCAATTATTCCCAGAAAAACAATAGCAACACTGCATAAAGACCACTCATCTATTTTAGGGTGGCGCGTCTTTCATATCTCTCACATCACACAGCGGACACGCTCTCTCTCTTTCCTGTTTCATTTAAATGCAGCTGGTGCACCCCAGTTATCAACTGTATTTATTGTAAAATTCAGTATTAATAGTAGGCCTATAGTACTGTTGTTTTATTGATGCTTAATAACACATTAATAACAAGTTAAGTAAGGGATAATGTACATCCAGCTGGTTGTTATCACAAAATAAACCTCAAGAGTGTGAACAGGATTGTTGAGGTGTTTGTCTTGTTGCTAGAACGATTATTTTGTACACTGTAATGGAAAGATAATAAACAGTTAAGATTTTAAAATCCATATTCCATGTCCTCACCATTATTTATGCAGTGAAAAGCTGTGTAATAAGTGATAGTATCCCTAAATGTTCATTTTGTTCAACTTTTTCGTTCCTCTGGGCTCAAAGAACTGTTTTCCTTTGCGGAAGCTTTGCGTTTAATGAACTAATAAAATATTTCAACTCAAATCAATATTTGGTGACTAATTATTTATTTATGTGGCTAGTGGCCATGTCAGGGTAATGTACATCCAGCTGGTTGTTATCACAAATTAAAGCCCTTCAGGGTGATACAAGATCCTGTTCCCTCTGTCGGGGGTTTATTTTGTGATAACAACCAGCTGAATGAATATTATCCCTTACTTAACTTGTTATTAATGTGTTATTAAGCGTTAATAAACCATTACTAATGAAGTGAGTTTCACAAATGCTGATATTGCTTTATTGTAATTTCCAAAATGCATTCTGAGACTTGCATCTCAGTAAGACACGAACCATGATGTTATCTGCTCCGTGACTCACACTGATAATGAAGTAATGAGGTTTCGGTATTTAAGGGCGTTACGGGGGTGGTGGAGGTCCCCTGCCAGTCATATATAGATTTGTTTTTAGGCATTGAGCAGCTCAGACTTCATTTCACATATCTGGCCGAGAATCTTCCCCATGTGATCTAATCAACTTTACCCCATCTGTTTGCCTTTGACATCATTTCTCTTTTTCTCTCCAGTTAGCTCTATTTAGTTTTTTCTGTTCTTGTTTTTCCTCTCATTCTCTCTTCCTGCTGCTGCCTCAATTTTCAGTTGTGACCCAAGGCAAACAATGTTTTGCACCAAATTCTCCCACTCAATTAGCTGGGCGCCTGTCTGTTGTTGATTTGTCACAGTGTTGGGTTGCATCGTAACAGTTGTGGTTAACCGCAAGATGTGAGGTGCATGTTAAGTGAGTTGCTGGGATGGCTCATGATTTTAATGCTTGGAATGAATTGGTGGCATGTGAATGCACAGTTGAACACACGCTGATACATGACTGTCATACACTGTGACTACTGCAGGTGAACACAATCTGCAACTGATCCCAAAACAACTGTCAGCAATTATAAATCTGTCAATATTGACTATCAAAAAAGATTATATAGAAAAAATATATATACGCACAATCGTTCAAAAGTCAGGGGTCAGTAAGATGTTTTTTAAGAAGTCTTTTATTCTGTAAGGATGCATTAAATTGATCAAAACTGAGAGTAAAGTAATGTTACAAAATATTTCCATTTCAAATGTATGTTGTTCTACTAAGTAAAGTTTCCTGAAAAGCAAACGTGTCACAGTATCCCCACAAACACACAAGCAACACGACTGTTTTCAACAAATACATAGACAGACATTATGTGTGAGTGTGTGTGCGTGAATATACAGTGCTACTTGAAAGTTTGTGAACACCTTGCAGAATATGTGAAAATGTGAATAATTAAAAAAAAAAATAACAGAGATCATATAAAATGCATGTTATTTTTCATTTAGTCCTGTCCTGAGTAAGATATTTTACAATAATGGGTGAGACCGTGTTGGAATTTTATAAAATATGACCCTGTTCAGAAGTTTGTGACTCATTGGTTTTTAATACTGTGTCGTTACCTGTATAATCTACGACTGTTTGTTTGTTTTGTGATGGTTGTTCATGAGTCCCTTGTTTGTTCTGAACAGTTAAACTGAGCTCTGTTCTTCAGAAAAATCCTTCAGGTCCTGAATATTTATCAATTTTCTGGAAACTTTTGCATATTTGAACCTTCTCCAGCAGTGACTGAATAATTTTGAGATCTATCTTTTCACACTGAGGACAACTGAGGGACTCAGACACAACTACTAAAAAAGGTTCAAACATTCACCGATGGTTCAGAGGGAAACATGATGCACTAAGAGCCGGGGGGTAAAAAATTCTGAACAGGATGAAGATCTGTGGAAATTTTTCTTATTTTGTTTAAAATCAGTTTTTTTTTTCATTTAGAAAACTGATAACAATGCAGGACCTGAAGGATTTTTCTGAAGAACAGAGCTCAGTTTAACTGTTCAGAACAAACAAGGGACTCATGAACAACCATCACAAAACAAACAAACAGTCGTAGATCATCCAGGTAACGACACACAGTATTAAGAATCAATGGCTCACAAACTTCAGAGCGGGGTCATTCTTTCTAAATTCAGCTATTTTTTTTTTACTTTTTGTAAACACCTTTTATGTAAAATGTTTTACTCAGGACAGTACTAAATAAAAAATAACATGCATTATGCATGATCACTCTTATTTTGTTAAAATTATTCACATTTTCACAGATTCTGCAAGGGGTTCACAAACTTTCAAGTAGCACTGTGTGTGTGTGTGTGTGTGTATATATATATATATATATATATATATATATATATATATATATATATATACAATACAAAAAGCACAGATTTAATATATTTATGCATTTGCACCAATAGTACTTGCAGTATTTGCAGTACCAATTTTTGCAGTACCACCAAACAAAAATGTATACCTCCATGAATGTGTAATTAGTCCAGTTACAGTTTGTTACATTTCAGATCCTGTTTTGGCCTTACACTGAACTAACGGAAACATGGGGCAGAACAAATTGCAGTGCACTTCCTATCTGCTTCATCAACCATACTGTCATTACCATACAGCTTATCAGCACAGCACATTAAACATGCCACACGGACCATTTTAATCTGATATTCCACATCACAGGTCAACAGTAGAGCCCACTAATCTCACTTATCACTCACTCTCTCAATTCTACATTTAGATTTTAACATGACTTTTTGAGAGAGCGAGACAAAAAAACCCTAAAAGTGTAATATGGAGGTGCAAGAGTGTTGTCTTTTCTCAGCCATATCCTCACATGTTCTCTGAAGTCCTGGCACTTCACTGATACTCCCTGTGAAATGTTCCAGTATATCAAACTCTGCAGTTGATGCAAATGAGAAACTGTCTCAAATTAAAACTTAAAAGGATAGGGAGAAGAAAAACTTCCATTAGAAATCATCTGTACCATCTCAAGACTTTGAAGATCTTTGAGAAAACTTCTCTCCAAATCAGCCACTCCTGTCCTACTGTGAATAATAATAAAAAAAAAAACCTGATATGACCAACTTTCCTCAGTCCTTAAATCTTTGAATTCCTGAGGAGCAAAGCCTACCCAATTTCACACAAATTAGCCTATCTGACAGTGTGTTGTCGTGAAGTTTCCTACAATACACTACTATCCAAAAGTTTAGGGTTATTAAGATTTTTTTTTCTTTAAAGAAATTAATACTTTTATTCAGCAAGTATGCATTAAATTGATCAGAAGTGATCAATTTTCTATTCATCAAAGAATCCTGAAAAAAAAAATGTATCAGGGTTTACACAAAAATATTAAGCAGCACATCTATTTTTATAATAATAATGAAAATTATCATCAAATCAGCACATTATAATGATTTCTAATGGATCATGTGACAATATAATATATTCAAATAGAAAAGTTATTTAAACTTTTTTTAAAAAATTTATTGTTTTTACTGTATGTTTAATAAAATATACAGCCTTGGTGAGGATAAGACTTGAACAATTGTGTGTTTTTATACAAACACCCACCATCTGCCATTAAAATTACATAAAAAACAGGCTCACTTTATAAACAATTGTTTATATTTTATTATTTCTAACTTTTACAAAACAACAACAACAAATAAAATCACAATTTGGTCGAAGAACTGTCTAAAAGGACAGGACTTTCAAATATTTAGTGAGTCAATTCATATATTTAAAATGAAAGAAATAAAGAAATATGAGTGGCTGATAAAGTCTAGCATTCACAATTTAAAAAAGGCAAAAGGGTACATTTTACCTCACTGATCATGTATCATATACCTTTTCACAATTCTGTCAAAATGACACAGAGAAGTCAAATTGAAACAGGACCAAAACCTGACATGAGTTAGTTGGTGGAGGTCAAAGGTTTGACCTCACTGTGATCACAGCAAATGACAAGCAATTTTGGCAAAATGTGTTTTTAAAGTGAGGCCTCGGAGCTGCATTCAGGACACCTGGTAAGAAGGCATTTAAAGGGACATGATGGAAAATCAAAGCGGAACTTCTCGCTTGTCTGATTAGAAGGAGAGAGGCAGCATCTCAGCTGGTGTGTTTACTTGCTTTTGCTGTGTCTGACTGTTTGTTTTGGAGCCTCTGGGGTTGTAAAGCTCTGCCGCTGTCACACATTGGCATGTGTAATGCCACAAATCTTCCCTGCTCTATTCAGCAAAAAGAAATGTATAAATAGCCAGCCTCAATCGCGATCGCTGCATTAATCTGCCTTGATCCAGTCGCACCACAAACAAATCTGCTAATGATGACCATTTTATTCACACAATCCAACTGGGCTTCTTATTCTTCCCTCTTTGAGTAGATTATCATTTTTTTTCTTAAAATCATCTAAATAAAAAAGGAAAAAGAAAATAAAATAAAAAAGAAAGAAAATGCTGTCCTTTATGCATTTACTCACACTTTTTACAAATCTGAATGCTGATGCTGTTTTTGGTTATGGAATACAAAAGAAGTTCTTGAAGCTTTTTTCTGTTCTCCACACGCTAACCAAACAATAGCTTGCATGACGAAAATATTTAAGTCATTTTTCTCTACAGTGAGCTTTTAATTCGAGAGCTGTTGCAACAAAACCATTGACCGTCGGTTAGTTGAACTCATGAACAAAATCAGTCTGATTTGTGATTTGGATAAACTGGCAAAAATAATTATTTTGTTTAATTTTGTTCTCAGTTTTAACTCTCTGACTCAATCATCAAGTTCTTGATTTAACATTAAAGCGTTAGTTCACCCAAAAATGAAAATTCTGTCATTTACTCACCCTCACGTCGTTTCAAACCCGTAAGACTTCCGTTCATCTTCGTAACACAAATGAAGATCTTTTTAATGAAATCTGAGAGATTTCTGTCCCTCCATTGACAATCAATGCAACTGACACTTTCAAGCCCAGAAAGGTAGTAAAGACATCAATAAAATAGTAATACATGTGACTCCAGAGGTTTAACCTCAGTTTTATGAAGTGACTCGAGTGCTTTGTTTGCGCCAAAAAAAAAAAAACATATTTTACCACTTTATTTACAAAATCTTAATCTCCAACACAATGAACTCAAATCAAGTCATCTTTATTTATAAAGCACTTTATACAATAAAGATTGTTTCAAAGCAGCTTTTCAGTGATAAACAGGAAAATAGTGATTCAATGATTGTACAGCACCAAAAAACAATAAACAGTCATTATCATTCAGCTAAAATTAGATCAGTGTTGATTCAGGTGGAAGATTAGCAGAAAATATTTTAAATGTATGCCTGTTTATCACACAAAAATATTGTAGAATTCAGATGACTTATTGCACACGAGTTGCATTGCAAGTTTTATGGTGCTTTTTGTACCTTTTAGAGATTTACTGACACTATCAACATTTCTCCTACTGTATTCTTCGGACAAAAAACAGCATCATGTAGGTTTGGAACAACATGAGGGTCAATAAATAATGACATGATTTAAATTTTTGGCTGAATTATTTCTTCAATTTTTCTCTTTTCTATTCCTCTCTCTGTCCCTTAAGGGTTAAGAAAGGCTGACGTCCCCATGATGGACAAATGCAATCCTGGTAATTTAGTTCAGAACTGCTCAGAAACCTTTAGTGCAAATCACTTAACAAAATTTCCCCCCAATTTCATTCCCGCACATGCATCTGCTCCGACTAACCTGCCAAGAGTTGTGCTCAAAAATGCAAATCCTTTACCACTATCGTTCGCTCACACACACATGCAAAATAAATAAATAAAAAATAACAGCTAAACCGTACAAAGAGCCTGAACTCTGAGTGATTTCGCAAGTGCAAACAGCAGAAAATAATCGTGTTATTGACTCAACACTCCTCTTCCTATCAAGCAGTCCTACCTGTAGTCTGACAAATTGATGAAGTGAGGAAAAAACATAAACAAGTGCTCCCATGTGCTTAGACCGCTGCGTCTGCTTCAAAAAGATCAAGTTTGAAAGTCAACAACACAAAGAACGCAAGGCTGCCTGAATGTAATTTATTTGCCTGCTTAATGAGATTATATTTTGGTGTGAAACCAATTTTGCGTAAATTAAATCTTAATATTGTGCAGTGGCAGGGGTGTTGACACAAGGTTATTTTATTCGCTATTGAGCATGACAGCCATTAAATTCTCTCTGGTGTTGACTGCCCCTCATGTTTAGCGGAACATCTCTCTGAGACCTTCAACACAACTTTAAACACCAAACTATAATGTGACCAGTTGCTGTGTGGAAATGCTTGTTAGCCAATCAAATAACTGCACTGAATTAGTGAGGACAATAGCCATATACAGTACACCTGTGGAGTCCATTGTCCTAGTATATATATTTATAACACTTTATTATATTATATGTTAACACATTATGTTAATGGTCCCCTTTACTATAAGTAATATAGCACCTACATGTTAACTAACTCTCATTAGAGTATTAGTAGTCTGTCTGGTTAACATCCGCTAACACTTTATTTTGATGGTCCCCCAACAGACATTCTGCTGACTATAAGTAACTTTATATATTATTTATACAACAGTTCTTTCTGGTTCTCGAATCTTGATATTCCCCTAGTATCAGCATTGGAA
This sequence comes from Zacco platypus, assembly GCA_038088235.1. NCBI lineage: Eukaryota > Metazoa > Chordata > Actinopteri > Cypriniformes > Xenocyprididae > Zacco > Zacco platypus. Next base: position 15,564,342 of record CM076064.1, read on the forward strand.
CCGTTCCACTCCGCTTGCAGCGAATGTCATGGCGGTTGAGCAAATCCACCATATTTTTTACAAATACTACAGTTATTGTGTCATGGAACTTTATTTATTAGTTATTTAGACCTCAAATATGCGATTTATATATAAACATAGCGCTTATTTTACAATTTGTTTAGAAGCTTTCGCAGATGTGAGCTCCAGGCAGTCAGTGGCCGTTCAGTGCTCATGTACCCGCAGAGAACAGCTTCATCTCGGTCAGTCCTTTGGGAATTTGCCGCTCACTCGTATGCACATAGTGTTTAAACATGAGATATAATTCATTTGGGGCATATAATCGATTTGTGTTAACGGAAAAATTAAGTTTCATAACTTTATATTCAAGCTATTTTTAACTTAAATCCTGTACTAGAGTGCTGCTTTTGTACGTTTGACCGTTTTTGTTTTTATTTCATATTGTCTAATGGCTATTGTTGTTAAATTAAATATTGTTCAATAAATATATATTTTTTTATAAATAATACGCCATATTTGGTAAGGGTCCGTTAGTTATTGTGAATTAGGCTTCACTGAAAGTTACATTATGAGTGAGTCAGTAGCAAATTGAAAGGGACAGGTTGTAAACAAGGAAGCTGTTTAAGCACTGTAATGGGAAATCCCTTTAACTTTTAAAAGGACAAAGACATTAGCGGACATTCTAACTGATTTCTTATGATGGATGTAATATTATGGACATCGACCTGAAGATTGAATGCTACATCAGATGCAGGTAATACACTTGTTTAAGTCAATCTCTTTCTCATAATACCACAATACTCTACATAATATAATAAGCTTCAATGAATATGTTACTAGTTCTAAAGTGACATTTTAGAATTATTAACAGAGGCCACTGTTAAACTGTCAAATTGAGCTTTGAATCCATGGCGGAAGGAAGTAATCCTGCACAAAAGAGGTTTTTTAAAGACACTCTGTAGTTGTTTCTCATTTACATTGGTGCCGTCGAAATATAACACAGCTTCACAAGAATAGCTGCGCGATATGGTTGCATATCAGCATGCTGTGATTACCTAGAGCAGCACTAAGGCACTACGTATATATATATATATATATATATATATATATACAGTATATATATAAAAACAACATGCTCACTCATGTGGTTCCAAATCCATATGCCTTTATTTATTTATTTCCCCATGCACTTAAAGCATATACTGACCAGGGGCTGTCAAAAAAAGCTAATTTCCAACTTGTGCACTATTGTATACTACATTGCATTACATAAGAAAGAGAACAAAATTAACTAAATATAAGCATTTAAATCTCATTTGCATTTGCTCTTTTATTCAAATTTGTCATGTATATTTTGTTTTGTTTTTTCCTCAAACTAGTATTTAAAAGCTAAAATAATAATTCAAAAATGCAATGCAGCAGCAATGATAAATCCCATAATTATTAAAATACCTGATAATTAATGATTTATGTGCACCTACAGTAAAATATAATGCACATAAATCCCATTACCCTAAAAATGTAAGTGTGCTATTCATTTTTATGACTGAGCCGTATGTGTTGAGAGTAGCAATGGTTCCCTGCTTTATAGCTGAATGTTCGGCAAGCACTGGATATTAGTATTCATCTGGCCCCAGACCTGTGCCTCAGAAGTCTGGACACAGCAGAAAGCTGGGAGTGAATCATTGCTTGCCCTCAGGGTGCTGGCAGCACCCACGATCCCTCTCACTGGAGAGCCGCCACATACGCGCATCCCCCCCGACGAGAAGAGAGCAAACAAACATCAGCGCCCCTGAAGAACTCAGTCAGAACCGATGAAGAGTTCACTCCTCAGCCGCTACACAGACATGAAAGGCTCCATGTCTGCCGAGAGAGAAAGACAAGTCCAAGGAGAGCTGAACGAAGGTCCCATACAAAAAAAAAAAAGTGTCATTTCCTCTCTGTCCAAAACAGGAACTTCCTGAGAGACGTTTAGGGAAATTTGGTTGACGTCTCATGCATATATTCTATTGATTAGTTTTGTCTACTAGTGACCAATCTGGCCCAGAAGGGGATTATGTTTTAATGTGCAACCGTGCATATACTTTATTTTTAGAGAGAACCTCACAAGGTGCTCTTGACTCACGCCGGCTCCAGAACCCATCGCGGCTTCGCTCAGCTGCACGCGGGGAGGGCCGAGCTCCGCAGGACGCTCTGTTTACATTCAGGTCATAAATCAATAGACCAGACATTTCACACAGTGAGCAGACCTGCCAAATACAACATCAAAGTAGTTTATCGTAGGTAGCGTTTCGCAGTCAGAGAATGAACAAATGTGCAGCTGGTGAGCACAGCAGCACTCAGCCTGGCACATGTGTATGTAAATCTTGGCCCAAAATATGCATATGTAAATACGCATGCATAGATAAAGGCAACAGTGAGTCAATGTCACTTCAGGAGCCCATTTGGACAGGAAAGGACACCTGATTGACAACCATCCAAATGGCTATTTAGGAGCAGGTCTATCTGAAACAGACACCGGAATAACAGATGGTCAACTTAAATATGAGTTGTAGAGAAACAATAGTGAAGAAATTGTGAAAAGTGTTCATATATCATAATTTATGTACTTTTCATCCAAAAGTAATATGTACTGCTAATTTCATATTCACACACTACCATTTAAAAGTTTTGTATTAGTACTTTTTTTTATAATATATATATTTTTTTATATAATATTAAGAATGTTTTCTTCAGCAACCAATCAGCATTTTAGAAAGATTTCTGAAGGATCACGTAACACTGAAGACTGGAGTAATGATGCTGAAAATTCAGCTTTGCCATCACATGAATAAAAATGATTTTTTTTGAAAATATACAATGTTTTACAATAAAACAAATTTTGGGATTTTTTTCAAATATGACATTATATATATTTTATAATATTTATTATATATCAGAATGCCGGATCAGTATTGGCCGATAGCATGACACATGCGTGTGTTATTATTTTTGTTTTGTTTTTGCATACAAAAATTATTCTCATCATAACATTAAGTTTTAACCACTGTAGTCATGTGGACTATTTTAACGATGTCTTTACTACCTTTCTGGGACTTGAAATTGGTTATGGCATTGCTGTCAATAGGGAGGTCAGAAAACTCTCATCAAAAATATTTTAACTTGTGTGAAACTAAAAATAATTTAGTCTAAAAATCTTATAGTGACAGGAGTTTTGAAAATGAAAAACATTGATACCTTTTACATGAAACTTAAGACTCAGTCTGTGTCTTTAGGTGAGTTAAGAACAGGCTCTTTTCTTCACATCTTAATGGATGTTGGCTTCACATTAAGATATATGTTTTAAGTACAAAAAAATCATAAAATCATAAATAAAGTTGTCACTTGGTAATTTAAAAACAAGGCCACTTGTCAATAATCTGACGCAGTGTTGATGTCCTGGAAGGGGAGTGTTTAGAAAGCTACTCAGTGCATTTTGTCGGCCTCTAGGGTAATTTTTGCAAGGACAAGTAAACTATGCATGGGTCAGTGTTGAACCGAAAGCACTCAGAAGGGTATCACGACAAACATGAGGATGATTGTAGAAGCAGAATACTAATGGGACTATAAAGCCAAACCCACAGCCATCCAAGTCACGCCACTTCCTGGCACACTCACAGAACCCTTATCCGCTTTAAGAGTGTTTGTGTTCTTGACATTCAGGATGGCAAAACATCGAACAAAAGTCTTGTTAATATTCCTCTAGATCTATGGCACGGTTTGACATATTGGCTGCGATATTTGAACAACAAGGCGATAACGAGTAGGTCATTCCAGCATTTTTGAGTGTTTGTACAATGAGGCTAAAACAATGATTTTATGACAGTGTAGGAATTTGAAAGCTGTTCAGGAGTCTTTTATTCTTTAATAAGCATTGAGCTTTTTGACACTTGTAAGTTGGGAAATTAATACAGAAAGCATAACGTGATACTGGTAATGACAACCCACAAACAAGGCTCATCTATCAAACAATAATCCAGACTGCTCTTATTGAAGCACTGCAGCTTTTTGGTGCATTTGGTGAAAGAAGGTGCTCATTTTGTTTATAAAAGGCGAGAGAACCATGGCAGTCAATTTCAGGGGGAGTGTGCGTTTTTGAAGATATGAAAAGCCGAGAGTAAAGCAGTCATTTAGGTTCTTGGACCCCATAATCTGGGAGATGAAGTGATCGGCTCCTATTCTTTGGGTTGTTATTTAACGTGAAGCGGCTTTGATTTTAGAGCTTTAATTACGGCAGTATGGAGATGTTCAGGGGTCACGATGAGAGAGTGGAGTTGCGCAGCTAATAAGGAACGAATCCACTCACTGCAACTGATTTACTCTAAATAAAGTGTTGTAGAACAGACCACATGCAAATTAAGCAAACTAAATCTGTGAACTATAAACAAATCCATTCCTCTAGCCTTAGTCAGAGAGCCAAAGCAAAACCATACAGTCCTATTTCCCATTATGATTTAATTTATATAATTACTATAAGGAAACTAAGTAACCTTTCAGTCTACATTGCCCTTTATTCGATAGAGAGACAATTAAAGTGATATGATGATTATTGATGATTATTTACTCCTTGTCTTTTCAAGTCTTGCACTCAAATTTCATTCACATTCGTATCACATTCATATATTTAAGTATGAAATAAGAAACAAAGAGAGATGAGTAAAGGATAACTGAATGTTCTTTTTTTTTGTATTGATCTACAGAATCCATCTTGGGTGATCATTTGGTTTCCTCCATTCACATTCTGCACCTTAAGCTAGCTACATACTCTACATTACAATAATCAATGACAATGTTTCCCATTTATACCTTATGTTCTGCCACAGCCCCATCAATAAGACTCACGTTTCCCTTTATCAATACAAAATGTGCTTCTTTTATCATACTAGATATCATTTAGTATTATCATTAATATAATTTATATTAAAAAATCCAATACAAAATGTGGTTGAAAAGAAAACTTGCATACATGTGCAGCATATATATTCATTAAAATACATTTTACAATTTATTTTATAGTATATTCACTGAATATAATATTTAAAATTAATTAATAAAAATGTATAAAAACTGTCATTCAAAAGTTTGGGGTCTGCAAAATATTTTTAATTTTTTTTTATGTTGCTGCATTTATAAAATATACAGTAAAACAGTAATGCTGTGAAATATTATTACAATTAAAAATAACTATCTTTTCTATTTTATAATATATTTTGAAATGTAATTTTATGGCATATGACAATCTTCGCTGTCCTTCGGAAATTATTCTAATATGCTGATTTTGTGCTCAAGAAACATTTTTCAATCATTATCATTTTTATTGATATTTTTGTGGAAACTGTTAGATTCTTTGATGAATAGAAACTCAGAAAGAACAATTTAACATTAAAATTAATACATTGTTACTGTTGGAGAGGTAAGCAGCACGCATGAACAGGAAAACAGGGTGGGGAGGCAAATGGACGCAGAGCTGGCAGCGAAAAACACCACGGTGGAGATGATGTGGGGAGGGGCCAAGGTGGAGGCTTTGCAGACAGTCCTGTGGAATCCTGCCGACTGACTAACGGAGGAGGAAACGGGAGATGTGGAGATCCAAGCAGCTGAGGAGACAAAGAGATCGGACGACACCGAAAGTCCTGGAGGCCAAAATGGAGCTGTGGTGACAAGCGGCCGGGGTAAAGCCAGGCTGCCGGAAGACTGAAGTGCAGCCAGTGGGACTGAGGTCCAAGGTGGAGGCAGAGGGAAGGCGGAGCCTGACAGAGCAAAAGAGATGGACGAAGTGCAACTGAAGGCGCAGGCAGAGAGGCGACTGACGCAGGGACGAGGGAGTCTGACTGGAGCCGTGTGGACGATGGTCACTGTTGGAGCCAAGGGGGGATGGAGCCAAGTTTGAGCCGACTGGTCGACAGGCGAAGTGGAGTGACGGCTGAGACAGGGGATCCACTTGCCAAGATGGAGCTGGCAACCGGAAGACCTGAGGCAGATCCGTGCAGCAGAGTGAAGTAAACAGAGGAGATGGCGAATAACTGAAGAGAGGCAGGGCTGAAGAACTAGCAGTCTTGGGCAGAGGATACAGGAGAGGGAGGCTGGGTGGGTCCATCAGAGACGCAGGAGACATGGAGCTGGGCGGGACCAGCGGAGACACAGGAGACTTGGAGCTGGATGGGACCAGCGGAGACACAGGAGACTTGGAGCTGGATTGGACCAGCAGCAATAGAAGACTTTGGGGAATAATTTCTTCCAGTTCCTTAACCCATATAGGGATCTGGCACAGCTATTACTCAGTAGTGTGAGTATGGGCAGGGTTCCATTGTACTCCACTAAATACCTCACAGGATGTTGTTGCCGGCTCATGGACCTGGTCAGACTCTCAGCTATATATATATATATATATATATATATATATATATATATATATATATATATATTCTGTATTATGGACCCAAAACCTTTACAGTTTAGTGTATTGTTGCTTAATGTCTAGAACCTGCTTCAGTTCCCTTAATTGGGAATCACTGTTGTATAATAGTTGAATAGACTCTCTTTTTCAGCAGAGGTTGTGAGAAGCCCAAGTACATATTGCATATTGCTCTATTTTAAGGGCTGATTCAATGTTGCTTGGTGACTGGGAATAAATATGGCTTCAACATTCTAACCCTGAAATACAGCCAGGATATGATTGCTGTACCTTGCAGGCAGTTGGCCTTTTATAGGAGGTCAGGATTTTTGCCAGTAGTGTTAACTGTAGAGGCAAATAGAGAAATGCAGCTTTTTAAAGGTGCTGCTTGTGAATGAATGTGGCTTTGGATTCTAGGCAGCAAAGCAGTTCTATTGACTTACAGGCCACTGGCTTAACGGAGGCCCCAACAGACAGTTTTGTTTAACTACAGTCGACTAAGATTTACTGAAGCCGGTAATGATACTTTTAATTCTGCAGCTCAATAAAATGCAAAACTGCTGCTTTCTGACAAAAGCGAGAAAACCCACGAGTGATGAAGTAGCCTACAGCTGGAGCCGAAGAAAAACTGAGAGAAACCTTCAATAACAAAGAGAAGAAACATGAGGACAGAAGAGAGCAAAAGAGAACCAGAAATAAATATAAGCTAAGATAATGCATCAAAACAATTACAATTAACACACACACACATATATATATAACACACACAAAAACGATATTTTAAAAAATGCCTGTTTTTGTCCATACACTGAAAGTCAGTGTGGTTCAATATTGTTTCAGATCCCATTCACTTTCATTACATGGACAAAAATCTGAAAAATATCTTCTTTTATATTTCACAGAAGAAAGTCATACACGGTTTGAAAAGCATGAGGTTGAGTAAATGATGACAGAGTTTTCATCTTTAATGAATTAAAAATTGCCCATTCTTATTTCATGTTAACTTATATTGAGTCAAAAGGAAGGCGTAAAATTCACAATTGCATACTGGAAATAGAAGGTGGGATACCGCGCAGCACAAAATATTGGGATATTCAAATGCACATTTTGCCAAGTGCAATAGAAAATTCAACTACTATGCATAGTACATACTGTAGAAATAGTAAGAAAGAGTATGAAAGTTGCTATTCTAAACATAGCCTCAGAGAAAAACGATTCTGACACAAGCAATAGAGGAGAAAGTCACAGAGAGAAAGAATAAAAAGGCAAGTAAAACAATGAAAAAGAACACATGTAGGCGCCGGCTGGGAGAGAACAGATTAATGCTTGCTACTTTGCCTTTTTGCTTAGGAAAGGAGGTTAGAAAGTAAACAATTAAAATAATTACATTTCCAGCTCTGAGCTCATTCCTTAACTGGACTGATAACTCTTTGCTGTTAGTCTAAGCCCATTAGTGCTCATTATACAAAAAGGGGACACTAAAAAGCTAAGCTACATGATAATATTTTTCATTACCTATTCCTACACCTTTAGTTGGTTTATATTAGAGAAAAATTAGGTCTGCACATTCATCATAAGATAGATTGAGTGTTTATACACTATAAGTACTGTGTGTGGACGCCCGAGAACACCGTTATGTGTTTGCTGAGCATTTAATTTCAAAACCACAGGCATTAATAGGGAGTTTCTCCTCCCTAAAACTTTCCACTCATATTGGAAGGTTTTCCACTAAATATTGAAAAGTGAACGTAATTATTTTGGTCTCGTTCAGATCATTCGTGCACGTGAGCATCAGTGCATTGGAACCTAATGTTGGGTGATGGGGTTTCATTGTTCCAATTCATTCCAGTGGTGTTCAGTGGAGTTTTGGTCTGGACTTTGAGCAGATCAATCAGTAAACCATCACTTTATAAACTTCACGCAGAGGGATATTGGCATGCTGAAGAAAAAAAAAAAAAGAAAAACTGTTGGCGCCATTTTCTAGTATTAAGAATTGTGTGAATTAAATCGTGGTTTTTGAAGAAGATTCATAATTTTGTATATAGTGTTGTCTTATGTTTTACATTTTATCTTGTGTTTTACATTTCATCTTAACTGTACAGTCGTGGCCAAAAGTTTTGAGAATTCCATAAATATTAGTTTTCACAAAGTTTGCTGCTAAACTGCTTTTAGATCTTTGTTTCAGTTGTTTCTGTGATGTACTGAAATATAATTACAAGCACTTCATACGTTTCAAAGGCTTTTATCGACAGTTACATGACATTTATGCAAAGAGTCAGTATTTGCAGTGTTGGCCGTTCTTTTTCAGGACCTCTGCAATTCGACTGGGCATGCTCTCAATCAACTTCTGGGCCAAATCCTGACTGATAGCAACCCATTCTTTCATAATCACTTCTTGGAGTTTGTCAGAATTAGTGGGTTTTTGTTTGTCCACCCGCCTCTTGAGGATTGACCACAAGTTCTCAATGGGATTAAGATCTGGGGAGTTTCCAGGCCATGGACCCAAAATTTCGACGTTCTGGTCCCCGAGCCACTTAGTTATCACTTTTGCCTTATGGCACGGTGCTCCATCGTGCTGGAAAATGCATTGTTCTTCACCAAACTGTTGTTGGATTGTTGGAAGAAGTTGCTGTTGGAGGGTGTTTTGGTACCATTCTTTATTCATGGCTGTGTTTTTGGGCAGAATTGTGAGTGAGCCCACTCCCTTGGATGAGAAGCAACCCCACACATGAATGGTCTCAGGATGCTTTACTGTTGGCATGACACAGGACTGATGGTAGCGCTCACCTTTTCTTCTCCTGACAAGCCTTTTTCCAGATGCCCCAAACAATCGGAAAGAGGCTTCATCGGAGAATATGATTTTGCCCCAGTCCTCAGCAGTCCATTCACAATACTTTCTGTAGAAGATCAATCTGTCCCTGATGTTTTTTTTGGAGAGAAGTGGCTTCTTTGCTGCCCTTCTTGACACCAGGCCATCTTCCAAAAGTCTTCGCCTCACTGTGCATGCAGATGCGCTCACACCTGCCTGCTGCCATTCCTGAGCAAGCTCTGCACTGGTGGCACTCCGATCCCGCAGCTGAATCCTCTTTAGGAGACGATCCTGGCACTTGCTGGACTTTCTTGGACGCCCTGAAGCCTTCTTTACAAGAATTGAACCTCTTTCCTTGAAGTTGCTGATGATCCTATAAATTGTTGATTTAGGTGCAATCTTAGTAGCCACAATATCCTTGCCTGTGAAGCCATTTTTATGCAACACAATGATGGCTGCATGCGTTTCTTTGCAGGTCACCATGGTTAACAATGGAAGAACAATGATTTCAAGCATCACCCTCATTTTAAAATGTCAAGTCTGCCATTCTAACCCAATCAGCCTGACATAATGATCTCCAGCCTTGTGCTCGTCAACATTCTCAGCTGAGTTAACAAGACGATTACTGAAATGATCTCAGCAGGTCCTTTAATGACAGCAATGAAATGCAGTGGAAAGGTTTTTTTGGGATTAAGTTCATTTTCATGGCAAAGAAGGACTATGCAATTCATCTGATCACTCTTCATAACATTCTGGAGTATATGCAAATTACTATTATAAAAACTTAAGCAGCAACTTTTCCAATTTCCAATATTTATGTAATTCTCAAAACTTTTGGCCACGACTGTACACCAGGTTCCTTTTGTGCTTTCTAATCTATAATAAACATAGAGAAGATATGGTAACGAGAAACCCAATTTTGTTTTTAAATCAAGAAAAACATATAATGAGAATCTCAATATACAATGAAATTATATGATGTTATAAATATTACAATTTACATATGATTATATTATATAATATCATAAAAAGTCATTTAAAAAAATGGTGAAAAATGAACTCAATATCACATGACGCAGAATATTCACTATCAGAATATTTAATTAAAACTGATAATATAATATCTAGGGGAAAATCCTTTTGGGATTTCTATACAGTAACAAACAAAGGAAGCAAAGGAATATAATAAGAAATATTTTTTTTCCTTCAAAATTTCATATGAGAAATCAAGTATATTCATTTTAGTTCAGTGTTCAATGAAAATATTCTGCAAGTTATAAACTTAAGACGTTCACCTAGTTTCAAAAAGACAGTTTCTAAACTCCAAAAAAGATTTGTTCTGAACGTACAAACTTGACGTCAGAAAGATGGATATATCTGGGCATATGAACACATGAACACCCATATTTACATGTCGTTGCCTATTGGATACAGTATAAAGTTCAGTAGCCATCCTTCGCCTTATTTATTGTTGTGGAAGTAAGCTGTTTTCTGTTAATGTGCAAGACTTCTGATTCATGAGCCTCTATAAGGAAATAACATAGTGCAGTAAACACAATATATTAAAATAATATGGTAAGTAATACCAGTTTGTAATATCAAGCAGCATAACGACCTTTATATCGCTAAAACCCAATAGCTCATGTGTAAACACAACAAAGCTTTGTGAAGATGTATACATAAAGGCATGACATCAAAAACAGCCAATGAAAGTGTGTAGTGATACTCTTTTCTTCCCTATTGTGGAGTACATCCCGGCTTCTCGAACAAGAAGACATGTCGGACTTTGCCCATCAGGAATTGATTGGATGGTTGTGGTTTGCTATTGCTGTGATGTCATGTGAGTGACAGATTGTCTCACCCTTGCGCCAAAAAACACATCATCAGTTTAGAGAAGAGATGTCGCTGCAAGGGGGAAGGGAAGTTACTTGATTAAAGATTGTGAGGGCACATGAGTTAAAAAAAAGATTGTGTACATGGATAAATCATTTATAATAATCACTGCAATATTCAATAAAAAAAAGAATTGTCCATTTTGTTTTCATGGTGACTTTAAGATCAATAGTACGGCGCCCCTAAAGGGACATGTGGAAGAGAAAAAAATGTGAGACAGGAGGAAAATTTATTTGTGTGTTCTCTTGCAAATGTTTTGCGTTCCACCGAGAAGCGTTGCGTTAGCTCGCAAAATGTTTTGCGCTCCCTTGAGAAACTTTGCATTCTCTCATTTCGTGAAAGTTTTATGAGGGAATGCAAAGGTTTTTGTGAGCCAACACAGTTTCTCAGGGGAACGTAAAACTTTTGCGAGTGAATGCAAAAACATTGAAATATATTTTTTATTCCTCATTTTTTCAATACCATGTCCCCTTTAGGGGCTCCGTACAACAGAGAGTGCAAAATAGTCATAAAAAAATGTTTGCTTTAGGTTTGAAATCTAATATTATAAGCAGACTTTTGAAAAATACATTTTATGATCCCTTTGGAGTTATATTTAAAGGGTTAGTTCACCCAAAAATTCATTCATCTTTTTTATTTTTGATAAAATCCAAGAGGTTTTTTTTTTTTTTATACTCAATAGAAAGTAACAAAATTACCACATTCAATGTCCAGAAAATTTGTAAAAACATTGTTAAAATAGTCCATGTGGCTGCAGTGGTTCAACCTTAAAATAAAAACAAAACACATACTAACACTGCATACGAATCTGACAGGGTTAAAAAGAAACTGCCGAATAAAGTCGTTATTTTTGTTTTGTTTTTGTGCACAAAAAGAATTTTCGTCACTTCATAAAATTAAGGTTGAACCACTGTAGTCACATGGACTATTTTAACCATGTCTTTAGTACCTTTCTGGGCCTTGAGTGATGGTAGTTGCATTGCTTTCTATGGGGGATAAAAAAACCTTGGATTTCTTCAAAAATATCTTAATTTGTGTTCCGAAGATGAACGAAGGTCTTACGGGTATGGAACGACATGAGGGTGAGTAATTAATGACAGAAACTTCATTTTTGGGTGAACTAACCTTTTAAATATAAATACTCATTAAAAGGAACATGGTGATGATGAAATTATAGAGGCGTTTCAGATCCTACTCCCAGCGTATGGCGGTGTGGGACAACTGCAGTGGTGTACCGGCTGAAGATGAGAAGTAACCTTGACAGTCGTCCAGTGAAAAGATCTACGACCCATGTATACGTGCACCCAGCAACATATTACTCCCGAGCCATGCGTTTAATCTAGTGTAGTGGCCAGCCCTGCTTTTAAGAGCCAGTCTGCTTGACAGAATGCAGGGATTCAAGGCAGAAAGGTCAAGATTTCTCAATGTCCCTTCAATACAGTCACAGTCCAACAGCTTACACTCAAACCAGGAGGAGGGGGCTGAGGCTGAGGGACAATGCTCTGTTACAGCGCTGGATGCTGTGTTCAGCCGTCAATGTCCTTTTGGCAGCAAAGACCAGCATCAATGTCAACATCCTAAAAGAGCAAATAAATCACACACTCAAGCACTGCATGCTCTAACGTTCACACAAACATTTGGAAGCGTAGATGAGTTTAATCTCAAGATTGAAATTTAAAGTTGGTAAACTTTGAAATTGAATGCTCAGAAACTTTATATAGTTTTAATATTTTTTGAGTTAGTGAGATTTCCTTTTCTGTAATGGACCTTAACAGACAGGTTTTTTATGACACAGCAGTCAAATGTTCTGAATGCTATATATGAAAATGGTTTGGTGCTATGTTTTATCATATATCAAAACAATGACATACAAAATAAATACATAAAATAATACCAGAAAATCATGTGACTTGACTGCGTGTGCAAATCGTGACTATATATATATATATATATATATATATATATGTATAGTCACATGATTTGCACACGCAGTCAACTGTATGTATATATATAGATTAGATTATATATACTATAAATTTCTTTGTATTGTACTGATCTATTTTTTTTCTTCTCTTCTACATTTTAGTTGTCAGTGGCCAATATAAATACATTTTCTCTCAAAGATGTGAAAATATGTACTAAAGCCAGGTAAAATGGAGATAAGCATAATGTTAAACATTGGATGTTATTGTGTCGCACCATTTAACCTACTGTAGCATTGTCAGCATCAATGTGGACAAGCATTTTGTTTTTTTTCTGGTTAATATAGCAGATATTCTACACGTTTACATTACATAGTATAAACAAGCATTATGACTTGAGCAAACAGCTTTCTTTTAAAGAAAACTACAGTCAAATTACGTATTCTGTGAATGTTCTAGTCAGTGCTTAAGCAGTCATGTAGGGTTGCAAGAAATTGCATGTTTCTGCGTATCTGCGAAGGAGAAATTATGTTTTCAATAAATCCTTCTTCAGATCTCCACACCGCTGTTGAAATGTCAGTAGAGATGGATATAATTAATAATTTAGGCAGGAACTCAATAATCACTTTAGCAAAATATTTTCCCTCCCAGAACCCCAAACTGTTCTTTTTCATCTCACTTGATATATACTGTAATTAGCTGTGTTTGCCAAGCCAACCATCACTTTTACTATTGCTGATACCCTACGTAAGCTTAGGGAATTGAACGAACCCTGAAACACTGAAACCCTAAATACTAAATTCCAGCATGTAACTCATCCCACACAGGTTGCTTCTGTTGAGGAGAGGCTTGCTATTACTTTTCAAAGTGAGAAAAATCTAAATCCTTATAAATCCAGCATACAACATAGTGGCATTTTCAACTGAAGATTCTCAAATGCAGCCTTTCTGTTCAGTTCGCTCACTGCTGCCAAATGCCATTGCCAAATGTCATCAGAGTAATGTTACATAATTCAGTCAGAGCTCACAGGGGGCACTTCTCTCACCTCATTCAATCCTCCTGATGGTGAACTTAGTAATGCGCTAATTGCGATGTTTCATGCCAGGAGTAACGGAGGAGGGCCGTGTGCGTGTCTACGCTAATGCGCCTGTAATGTTCCTGAACCTATGGCGGGATAGTAAATGGAACTCAGTAAAAATCCAAACAGCACAACCAACATAACAAGACATGACACTAATTACAGTGCACAAAGATGTAAATTCCCTCCGTCCTTGGAGAGCGCTAGATTCCCACAGGCAATCGAGGAGTTTATCCAGCCTGTCTGCAACTTGTAATGAGCTCCAGCTGGCCTCCATGTCATCCTCATGGTAGAGAACCCAAAAATCTGTCAGCAAATAGATGACGGTCATCTCATTTAAAACGTTTACTAGAGGAAACAACTAAACTGGTGTCCCAAAAGGAGACACGCTCACAAACCTAAAAAGAGCTCAAGGTTAATAGAAGACTTTATGAAAAATGTAACACATTTTAATTAGATTTTTTTCTCTGCTCATTTCTAAGAATAAATGCAGTCAATCTGTGTATATGCAATTAATCTGATATGGTATTTTATGCCAAAAAAATAAAATAAAACAGATGAAATAGGAAGTCCACTTAGAATCTCTCAGAAATGACCAGAAATGAATAAATAACAACAGCAATAACAACAACAACTATAATATTCATCATTATCTGTGTATATCCAATTGATCTGATATGGCATCACAAAATAAATAAAATTATTATGGTCTTAATAAAAGGAAAGATAAATTGGAAAATCAAATTAGAATCATTCAGAAATGACCAAGTTATGAATGTCATAAACAACAACAATAATAATAAATATATTTTGCCCAAAAGAACAAAAAATAATTATGATTTTTCACTTTAAAAATGAAAGGTGTTATTGAAATGTCCATTAGAATCACACAGACATGACCAATTGTTCATTATATTAATGAATAAATAACTATTAATAATATATTTTATTATTTTAAATCAGAAAATTATTTCACATTGAAATATATAGTGAATATCTTCAATAATAATAATAATCTTTGTTTATGCTCCGAATATAATTGTTTTGATATGTTATTTCACCCAAAAGAAAAACAAAGATATTACATTTAATTTATTGTAATATTTTTAGCTTCAAATAGGAAGCGGAAAGTCCCATTAGACTTACTCAGAAATGATCAAGTTATGAATGTCACAACTAAACATGTCAACCTTTTTGCGTCCACTGTGTGTTTATATCCACCAAAGTACCTGTACAACTGGCCCCCAGTGGACCATGGGAAAGAGCAGCCAAAGCAAAATAAAAAGCAAGAAAAGTCTCAGTTCTCAAGAAATCAATTGTGATGACCATGTTAAATATCCCCTGTGTGCTTTCTGCACTTACTCCAAAACCACAAGCCTCAAAAACAGTCAAAAGAGCAGTAGTCAAACTACACAACACCACACACATCTCTTCACGCATCCATGACGCCAAACGGGCGTCATCCATGGTCATTTGTTTTCATCTCGCTTGTATTTACCAGTGGTCGTGCCGATGGGAGCTCTA